>CM065385.1:5857500-5887500 GCA_033060915.1 Euryodendron excelsum | reverse complement strand
GGCATGACTTGTGTCTGTGTATTATTAGTGAATTGCTTTACTGATTCTAATCCTTGTGCACCATCATCATGCCTGGTTGTGGAACCAACGTGTTGATGGTATCTGCACGCTGTGGTTCAGTATCAGCTTGAGTCACAATATTCCTCCCACTAGGACGAGTCAATGGGATGTCAAGGACTTAGTCTTATGGTGCTTCTTATTGTATTATAGGTATTGAAGAAGTATATATTAGTCTCTCTCTTCTTAGCTCTTCTGAAATAATCTTACTTCTAGATATGTGGTTCATTACATAGTCCTCTTCTAAGAATGGTGCATTGGTGCCAACAATGTCCTTCTGATCTTTAGGATAATAAAATAAACCACCTTTAGTTCCTCTAGGGTACCTAAAAAAAAAAAAAAAAAAAAAAAAAAAAACAGACATTTGTTCTCGATTCCAACTTATCTGCTTTTCCTTTTAGCACGTGTGTTGGACTACCCCATATTCGAACATGCAGTAGACTAGGCTTACACCCATTCCACAATTCTGTGAGAGTAGTAAGTATTGACTTGGATGGTACCAAGTTCAGAATGTATGCTATTGTTTCAAGTGCATGGCCCCAAAATAAATTAGGCAAATCTGAATAACTTATCATAGATCTAACCATATCCATAAGAGTTTTGTTCTTTCTGCTACACCATTCTGTTGTAGCATACCTGGTATAGACAACTGGGACTCAGTTTCCTCCTCTGATAAGTAATACATAAATTCTCCCAAGAGGTACTCGCCACCATGATCAGATCGTAGTGTCTTGATACATTTACCATGACTCTTCTCTATTTCTGCCTTAAACATTTTGAATTTCTCAAAGCATTGAGACTTACGGTGCATTAAGTATACCCATACCTTGAGTAATTGTCGCGCCCAGATTTTTCGCACTCGAGGAATACTCACCCAAGCAGGAAAAATGCTGTATTATCTCGTTAGAACTCACCCTCCTAGAAGAATGAGTGCGACTAGGTTTGAATTGAAAAATAAGTTTGAATAAAGGGCTTTTGAAAAAGATTCGGAGTCGCCACCTAACTTGATTAAGGTGAGTTAGGTCACCTAAAAACTAAGAATAGTCCGAAGACTACACTTAGGATTTTTGAAAAACGATTTGAAAATATCTCCTCGAGAGAGGGTTTTTAAGAAAACAGGTTGTTTGACAACCTTTTGGAAAACATTTAGCCCTTTTTTGAAAAATAACTCCTTTTGGTCTTTGAAAACAGTGATCCTAGGTTCGGAGGTTGGTTACGTGTAGGGAAGACGCACTAAGCTATCACCCTACCCGCCCTTTCGGTACCTACATGTCAATCTACCCTAGATTCACCTATGAGAGTCTCCAATTAGCTAATGGTCAATCCTATCCACTTTGAAAAACAATGTTTGAATAGAAACTAACATGATGCATGATGTGCAAGTGCAATGGAAAAGAATTGAAAAATAGATTTGAAAAGAGATTGATTTGAAATTGATTTGATTTGAAAATAAATTTGAAGAGATGGAATTGAAATTGGAAAGTTTGAAAATTGAAAATAGAAATTTTGAAATTGGAATTTTGAAAATAGATTGGAATTTGAGATGTGGAAACCGCACCCATGAGGGTGGAATTGAAAGTTTGGAAAGTGTTGTGACCGCACCTATGAAGGTTGCCTACGTATCCCTTTGGGGGAATCAGGTCAGTCGTAGTTCGGACTGGAGTCCGATTGAAAAGAGATTGATTTGAAGAGAGAGATTGGATTAGAAGAAAGAGATTGAATTGAAAATTGGATTTGATTTGAGATTAGAAGAGGAGATTAGAAATTGAAATTGAGAAGACTAAATTTGCTTTGGAAAGATTGATGTTGGAAAGACTTGGTTTTAGGAAACCTAGACTTAGGAAAGAGAAGAGACTTAGAAAATATTTGACTTGACTTGGAAGGTTTAGGAAATTAGGGAAGATTGGATTTAGGAAATGTTTGAATTAGGAAAGGTTCGATTTAGGAAAGTGTCATTTTTGGAAAGTTTTGAATTAAGAAAATTTTCATTTTAGGAAAGTTTTGAAATTGAAAAGCTTCAAGTTTAGAAAGTTTTCAAAAAAGGAAAGGTTTTAAGATTAGGAAAGTTCCCAAATTAGGAAAGTTTTGAAAATCGGAAAGTTTTGAATTTAGAAATGTTTTGAAAAAGGGAAGTTTTGAATTTGGAAAGCTTTGAAAACAAGGAAGTTTTGAAAATAAGAAAGTTTCGTTTTAGGAAAGGTTTGAAAAAGGAAAGTTTTCAGTTTAGGAAATGTTTGAATTAAGAAAGTTTTGAGTTTAGAAAAGCCTTACATTTAGAAAGATGTTGAAGTTTAAGAAAGTTTAGAATTTAGAAAGATTTGGGTTTAGAAAGATTTAAGTTAAGAAAGTTTTAAATTTAGAAAGTTTTGATTTTAGAAAGATTTGAAATTTAGAAAGTTTAGGATTTAGAAAGTTTTAGAGTTTGAATTTTCGAAAGTCTTGAAATTAGAAAAGGCTTGAATTTAGGAAAGATTTAAAAGCTTGAATTTGGAAAGTTAAGATTTGGAAAGGGAGTTGAATTAGGAAAGGGTTGAATTAGGAAAGATATGAAAGTTGAGTTTTAAAGTTTAAGAAAGATTTTTACGTTCAAGTTTTGGAAACTTAAGATTTAGGAAAGTGAAGGATTAGGAATGATTTGAATTAGGAAAGAGTTGGATTTTAAAATTTAAGGAAAGATTTAAAGTTGAAATTTAGGAAACTCATGGTTTAGGAAGGAATTGAATTAAGAAAGATTTGGATTAGGAAGGGATTGGATTTGGTTTCTAAATGGGAAGGTTTGATTTTGTTTCCAAAAACGGAGGATTGGATTTGGTTTCCTAAAGGGAGATTGGATTTGGTTTCCTAAAGCAAAGGTTTGATTTTGTTTCCTAAAGGGAAGATTTGATTTGGCAAGGATTTGGAAAGGGAGGTTTTAAAAACCCTAGATTTGAAAAACCATAGTTTTGACGTAGAAAATAGGTTTTGGAAACGTGTATATTTTTGATGTGAAAACATGAGGTTTTGGAAACCTAGGTTTGGGGCAAAGTTTGAAAATCATGTTTTTGGAAAGAAAATTATGGTTTCCTAATTGTGGGCTCTAAGGCTTGATTTGGGCTCTAAGGAAAAGGGATTTTAGAAAGTGCGTTTTTGGAAACGAAGATTTTCTAGAATGGAATCCTAGGGAGGAACTTTTGGAAAGTGTGTTTGAAGAGGGAGTTTTTGGAAAAGATTTTAAGGAGAAGGAGTTTTGGAAAGTGAATTTAGGAAGTGCTTTTAGAAAGGTAGATTTTGAAAGGAAATCCTAGAGAGGAGTTTCTAGAGGGAAGATTTTGGAAAGATTTTTGGAAGGAGGAGTTCTTTTAGGAAGATTTTTGGTTGAAGATTGTTTGAAGAGAATTTTTGAAAAGATTTTCGGGGAACGTTTTTAGAAAGTGGATTTTGGGGAGAGGATTTTGGAAAGGAGTTGAAAAAGGGAGTTTTGAAAAGTAGATTTTAGAAGGGAGTTTTTGAAAACAATTTTGGAGAGGAGAGTTTTAGGAAAGTATGTTGAAAAAGAGATTTTAAGGAAGAGGGATTTAAAAGGAGAGTTTTTTGGAAGGTGTAAAGACAACTCACTTTCCTAAAGCAATTCTAACCATAAGAGGGCTAGAACCACTTTAGGAAAGCGGTTTTGAAAACAACAAGATTTGAAAATATGGACCGTATTGGTCACTTTTAATGTAACACTTTCCTAAAGCAATCCTAGCCATGGGTAGGCTAGAATCACCCTAGAATTCTGGTTTTGAAAACAAGTTTTTGAAAAAGAGATTTTGATGCAATTTTGAAAAACAAGTTTGAAAACGGTTTTGAAAATGAGTTTGAAAACGAATTTTGGAAGATGCAAGACTATGATATGCACAATGCAATTCGGGGTCGTGAACATACAAGGTTAAGGCTTCACCACATAATCAAGGGGGCCGGACCCACATGGTCTTTGGTTAGACTAGAAGAAAGCCCCCGACACGGTGACTCTCCAATAGCCCAATCCTACACATGGACCGAGAATCCCCTTGTTTCAAGCATGCAAAGAAAGGGGGGGAAAGAGATGGGGGATTAAAATAGAGAAAACCCAAGTGGGTTGGAGAGAGAAGAGAGAGGGGGGAAGTACAGAAAATTAAAGAGAAAGCCTACCGTATGTCTTCTTTATTTTGCGCGCCGCGCTGTCTTCAGTCTTCGGTCTTTGTCTTGATCTTCACCTTCAGTCTTCAAGCTTTGGATGGCAGCTCTTCAAGTCTTCAAATGATGGTTGAAGGCTAGTGTATGAGTGTATGTGGGTGTGTATGAGTGTATAGGAGGCTAGGGTTTGTGTATGGTGGCTAAGGTTTAGTGTAGGGTGGCTAGGGTTTGGAGAACCTAAGGAAACTAGGGTTTTTGGAGGTGCTCGAGCTCTGTATATCGAAATATAGAATTTTTAGGTTAAGTTTGTAGACCCTTTTCATGTTGAATGAGGCTCTGTATTTATAGAAGGAGGACAAACCTGGTGCCTGTTGCAATGGCGCAAGGGCAAATTTTACACTGGTGCCACTAGGAGTGGCGCCAGGCCATTTTTTGGCTTAGCGCCATTACTAGTGGCGCCTGCCAATTAGGAAAGATTTAAGGTCGGCAAGCAACGTATCTTTGACTAGATTTGGGCGCCTGTACTAGTGACTACCATGCAATTTTTAGCCTGGCTTCACTAGGAGTGACTCCGGAAAGTTCGGGAATGATTTGAAGGAGCCGGGAATGACCCGGAAGGCCGAAAAGGAGCAGGAACACTTAAAATAGTGTCCTGGAGGTATTTGACTTGGAAAGTGAGGATAAGGTGGGTCGGAAAGGTTGACCGAGCCTTTAGAGGCAAAAAGGTCAATCGGACCGGAAAACTGCCAGGGCAAACCCGGATTGTCTTGGAAAAAGACTTGGGATCTGGAAACATTATTTAGAATGTTCCCAGAGGTTGCCGGTTTGATTCCCAGAGCCGGCGTGGTCAGAAAAGGAGACCGGCCCACCAAGGGCAAAACGGTCATTTTGTACCGGGTTTGCCGGAACTGACTCGGAATGGTCCAGAAAGGTAAAGGAAGGTCGAGAACACTATAAAAAGTATTCTTGGAACATTACCGGTTTGATACCCAGAGCCGGTGTGGTCGAAGAAGGAGACCGGCCCTCCAGGGGCAAAACGGTCATTTTGTACCGGGTTAGCCGGAACTGACTTGGAATGATCCGGAAAGGTAAGGGGAGGTTGAGAACACTATAAAAAGTATTCTCAGGAGGTTACCAGTTTGATACCCAGAGCCGGTGTGGTTCCCGGGGCATTCAGATGCTTAGGGGCAAAATGGTCATCTTGACCGAAAAGTCTCGGAAAAGGTCCTAAGGGTAGTCTGGTCATTTTTCACCGAAGTGAGCTAACAGACACTAGTGTTTACCTGGGTTTTGAGTGTTTCCGCCACTCTCACGGTGTGAGTACTTCTGCTACTCGGACGGGGTTGATGATTTGTGAGTATTTTCGCTACTCGGACGGGGTTGAGTATTTCCGCTACTCGGACGGGGTTGAGTATTTCTGCTACTCTAACGGGTGTGTGAGTATTCCGCTACTCTAACGGTTCTGTGAGTATTTCCGCTACACTAACGGTTCTGTGAGTATTTCCGCTACTCTAACGGTTTTGTGAGTAGTTTTGCTACTCGGACCGTCTTGAGGAATAAACTGTCTCGAGAGTGGGATTGGAAGGGGTCTTACCGTCTCCGAAGAGACGTGCCTGGATTGGAGCTGTCACGAGGAATAAACTGTCTCGAGAGTGGGATTGGAAAGGGGTCTTACCGTCTCCGAAGAGACGTGCCTGGATTGAAACCGTCTTGAGAAATAAACTGTCTCGAGAGTGGGATTGGAAAGGGGTCTTACCGTCTCCGAAGAGACGTGCCTAGATTGTGAGTGTTTCCGCCACTCTAACGGTTTTGTGAGTACTTCCGCTACTCTAACGGTTTTGTGAGTAGTTTTGCTACTCGGACCGTCTCAAGGAATAAACTGTCTCGAGAGAGGGATTGGAATTGGAATAAGAGAGGACAATGCCCCCTAAGGGCATTTTGGTCATTTTGCCTCTATTTGGGCCTGACAGGCCTGCGAAGCAATGGAAAGACGGAATTTGGACCTAGAGAATTGGTTTTGATTGGAATATGCCCAAAATGACTTGAAAACAAGTCTGGACGGAGTGTAGATTGCCGAGCGGTCAAAAATGGGGTGCTTACAGTAATCATTAATGAAAGTAACGAAATACTTAAAGCCACCTGTAGCCTGGATATTTATGGGGCCACACAAATCAGAGTGTACCAACTATAATACCTCTTTTGACCTAGTACCTTTGGCCGAAAAGGGCCACTTAGTCATCTTACCTTCCAAGCTGGATTCATAGACTGCTAGTGCCTCTAGTTCCAATGAACCTAATGGCACATCCTTAATCAGTTTGGAAATTTGTCTCAATTAATATAACTTAGGCGTAGGTGCCAAAGATAGGTTTTGTTAAGTTGAAAAGGTTATTTTGTCTTACATACTAGTATATTAGTATTATTCAATTCATTTAGTTACAATGTAAGAGGGATGTGATTAACAATATAATGACCATCCACCAATATAGCATAATAGATAAAATGTTTATTTAAATTAATAACAATTGAGTTACTAAAATAAAAGGAGTATCCATCATCAACCAATCTAGAAATTGAAATCAAATTCCTTCTAATGAAAGGTACATAAATAGAGTCTTTTAATACTAAAATCGTATCTCTACCAAATGAAATACTAATATCTCCTACTGCAACTACGGACACTCTAGTGCCATCTCCCATAAATGTGTAGATCTCTCCATCACTAAGTTGGTGGGTTTGGTGGAACCATGGCAAAGAATTGTATATATAATTAGTGGCTCCTATATGTACACAGTATGTACCGTTAAATAACATCGCTAAACATGTTTCAACTATTGGTGAATGAGATTTACCTTTGTTGTTTTGCTTGGCTAGATAAATAGATATTGCAACTTCCAGTGCCTCGACTGCTTGTAGATGAAACAGTTGCCCTTAGGCTTTTTCACTTCTCTTTGAGGCCCACGAGATGCCTAAGGAACTACTTTATGTTTTTTAAACTTTTTTTGCTTCTTCTTGCCTTTCGGTTTAGAAGTAAAACCTTTCTCAATAACAAGAGCAACAATTGGCTTCTTAATGAGGCCCTCAACTGCTTGAAGCTCTTTAAGAAGCTCTGCTGTTGAATAAAAAAACTTATTCATGTTGTAGTTCAGGCAGAACTCCTTAAATGAATCAAGCAGCGACTGGAAAATGATATCAATTTGGGTTTTCCTATTGATTTCAGCTCCAAGGATCTCCAGCTAATTCAGAAGACTCATCATCTTCAGAACATGATCTCTTATTAAGGTCCCTTAAACCATAGTCAGTGCTTATTAGGTCTCTCATGGCAACTAGCCTAGCAGCATGATTCTGATCCTCAAACATTTCTTTGAGGCTCGTCATCATATCATAGGCAATGGGCATAACCTGATGCTGATGTTATAGAACATTCATAGATGCCAAAATGTAACACTGCGACATCTCATTAGCCTTTATCCACTTCTGGTAAGCCCGGGTTTCCTCATCAGTTGCCCCCTCACCAGGTTACTGTGGACAGACCTTTGTGAGTACAAACTTGTACTATTCTACAGTCAGCACAATATCCAAATTCTTTTTCAGTCAATATAATTTGATTCAATTAGTTTGTTTTCTTTGAGAATAACAGGAAGTGGATTGAAAGCCATTTTAATCCTGAGAATCACATATTATAACAAAATATGATGAGCAATAATAAAATTAGAGTTCAATCATTAAAATATGACTCCCTCTACCAATATTTTAAAAAAATTTGCCAGCAGCCTAGTACACCATAAATAGTATGCCTCCCTAGGAGGTCGTCTACAATTTAACATTTATCAGGACAGGCCAAGACCTATTAACTTTACTGTCTAGGCAAGTAACTATGCTAAGAAAAATTAAATAATTGACTTAGATTCTGTCCTATAAACAATAGTAGTGACTCAGATAGTGAGGATACTACTATTTATAGCTAAGTGTATACCATCACTTAATTATAGACTTATTATCCCGTAATGAATTACTTAGATGGAGAGTTGACCCAATATTAACAACTACTAGAGTTTATACTCAGTGAGTCCGTAACTTATTCCATCCGAGGAGGAAGTTGGTATTAAAACCAACACATAGAATAAATTACTTCACTTATAAATCAATGATAGAGACCATGGGATTTATATGTAATAAATTCCTTTACCCACGTAGATATTTAATACATGAGGGATACCATGTGTTTCATAATCCTATAAATGTAATATTCCAATATTGGTGACTATATATGTGCAACAAATAAAATTTTAAATTTTCTTAATTTTAAAAAAATATTTAAATTAAAACAGGAGAATTAATTTTACTCTCTAGTTGTACATATATAAACCAAAAATTTAAAATTTATATAATTAAAACACAACTTAAAGGTTATTTATTTATTATCCATGTTATTCTATGCTAGTAACATAACAATAAGAACACAAAAGATATTAATTATAGATAAACAAGATATAATCAAATCCTGGCTATTATGGTCAAGTAGTAACTCCAAAGAGATAAAGAGTCCAATTGCATCATGACACTACTAAGAATCCTTATTTGTTACTTTCTTGATGGGGATCGACCTGCCCGGTCAAGTTGCGAGGTCCTGGGAGTAGCGCCACCAGTGGGGATCGATTTTTAGAGTTCTAGAATACAAGAAATCATAATCTCCAAAATAGTGGAGTTCCCATGCTTTGTAAAAATTAATTGTTACATCTGAATATATGCCTCCTTAACCGGAGTCCACAATCTAAGAATCATATAAACACACAATCACATAACATACATTCATGTGACCATAATAACGAGGCAAAATACTAGAAAATAGAGGTTAGTACAAACCCACGTTCTACCCTAAGAATGCATGGAACCGATTTTAGAGAACATAGTAGGTATTATATTATGCGTATACAGTATCAACTGAGGCTTTGATACCAATTTTTGGGAATTGCAAAATTTTTCAGGACCCGACTATAGTGTATATGAATAATATAAAAAATTCTGATATGATTTAGAAAAAACTAATCTACTTGATTAGAACAATACATTCGAGATCTCTTTGGTTTGATCCCGAATACCAACATATATGATCTTCAAAAACCTTTTACTTTGATCTCGAACACCAAGCAATAGCAACAGACATGAATCAACTGCTCGAACTCAACCTTTGGACTTCTGCTGTATCCCTCGTATACGGCTTACTCTAGAGAGAGTGGGCTCGTAGCTGCTAGAGTTTCATTCTCTGACAGAAATGTGTATCTCTCAATGATGAGTAAGTGTAACCCTAGTTACTCTTAGAATGCCTATATATGGAGGCTATAATAGGGACCATAGAATTAGCATGACTAGGGCTTTCTACTCAAATAAGGATTCCTAATCCAACTAGGATTAATCCCTATTTACGTAAATTATAATTTATACTCTAGTGAATTATACTAGTAATTATATTTTGAGCTCCAAATTATTAAATACTTATTTATCTCCCCACGTTAAGATCACAGATGTTTATTAAATTAAATTACTGACAACTAAATTTAATAGATTTATTTAATTCATTGAGACCTTTCACTTAACTTATTTGATATGTTGGATTCATAATCTACCTACAGGGTTTGATATAATCAAAATTTATAAGCTTTCTCAAGGGGGTATCATTAATCCCTATATTAGGACATGGTTTCCATCAATAATTAATATTCACCATACACGTAAAGTTATTGTCTAACTCACTGAGTTTATTAACCCATAAAGAATCTTACTCTTCTGTGAATTAAAACAATAAACACTACATGCACGTGTCTATTTATTATATAAGGATTAAGAGCATAAGCACTCATAATAATCATGATGTATTAATTGTTTTCTATAATCAGTATAAGAGCAATTACCTCAACACGGTCCTGTTTAATATACACAAAGTGTACTAGTGCAAAGAGTTGGAACTATACTATTTCCCATAGTCAAGACAAACTAATTAACACCTTGTGCTACAGTCCTACTGATGGTGTGTTTAGTTCTATTTAAGACTATGAACGATAAAATTATTTTCTATAAGAATCGATGATCTGATTTTCTGTGTATAAGTCATACTCTGCACACCAAATCATCTACTATATAGAATAAGAGATATACATCATAATCATCAAATAAATAATGCAAGACAAACATTACTTACACAGATTCTCATTAAAATGGAATAACTAATTTATTAATAAATACTAAAGCCATTACAAACAACATGTTTTTTAGTATAAATCCCTAATACCCTTATCCTTATTAATACCGGTTCCACTCATTCATTTGTTTCATACCTCTTTGCTCAACACTTGCATACATCTCCGACACCTCCCAACTATGTTTTATCTGTATCTTTGCCATCCAGAGATTCCCTGTTATATGATAGGATTTACAGTTCTTGTTAAATTCCTGTTAATGATATACCCATGTTTGTAAACCTTATACCCCTAGAAATGCAGGGTTTTGATGTCATCTTAGGACTTGATTGGTTATCCTCTCACTATGCTATCCTTGATTGTGACTTAAGCAAGTTGTGTTTCATTCTTCTGGCGATCCAAGACTTGTATTTGAGGGAGTTGGCAATGTGCCTCCTCTCTATCTCATTTCGTCCATGCAAGCATGTTGATTAATCCCCAAAGGGAATCATGCCTTCTTGTATAGCATTGTTGACACACACATTTCCCCACCATCCTTGGAAGATAGCCATATTGTCTAGGTATTTCTCGATGTCTTTCCTGATGATTTTCCTGGTTCCTTAGTGGATCGAGAAATTGAGTTTAATATTGATCTTAATCCAGGTACTAGACCCATTTCTAAGGCTCCTTACCATATGTCGCCTCCAGAGTTAAAGGAGTTAAAGATTTAACTCCAAGATTACTAGAAAAGGGTTTCATCTATTCTAGTGTGTCACCTTAGGGTGCTCTCGTACTATTTGTGAAGAAAAAAGATGGAACCATGAGATTATGTATCGACTACCGGGAACTGAACAAGGTCACCATCAAGAACAAGTATCGATTATCGAGAGTGAATGTTAAAGCAAGTGATTTAGAGAAGACGACTTTTCATATTAGATATGGTCACTGTAAGTTCTTAGTCATGCCATTTGTAGTCACCAATGCCCCTGCTGCATTTATAGACTTGATGAAACGTGTTTTCAAACCCTTTCTTGATAATTTTGTTATTATATTCACTAATGATATTTTGGTATATTCTAAAAGTCTTGCAGAACATGAGCACCACATAAGGTTGACTCTTTAGACTTTGCGAGATAAAAGATTGTATGCTAAGCTGAAAAAATGTGAATTTTGGCTACCGAGTGTGGCATTTTTGGGGCACGTCATCAGCATTGATGGAGTGTTTGTTGATACTCACAAGGTTGAAGCCATTGTGAATTGGCCGAGACCAACAAATGTGACTAAAGTCAAAAGCTTCATGAGCTTAGCCTAGGTACTACTAAAGATTTGTGAAAGACTTCTCCAAGATTACAACTCCGTTGACACAGCTCACTCAAAAGAACACACCATTTGAATGGAACGAAAAGAGGGAACATAGTTTCTAGAAATTAAAAAAACAATTGGTGTCTGCATCGATTCTAGCATTACCTTCCAGAACCAATAGATTTGTCATCTACAGTGACGTTTCACATAGAGGACCGGGATGTGTTTTAATGCAGCACGGAAAAGTAATTGCTTATGCCTTGAGACAATTGAAATCATATGAGAAGAACTATCCAATGTATGATCTCGAGTTAGCAGCAGTGGTGTTTGCATTCAGGATTTGGCGTCACTATTTGTACAGAGTTATATACAAAGTCTTCACCGACCACAAGAGTTTGAAGTATCTTTTCACACAAAAGGAGGTGAACATGACATAGTTAAGATGGCTTGATCAAAGACTATGACATCCTCATTTAGTACCATTGGGGTAAGGCCAACGTAGTGGCTGACGCCTTAAGCCAGAAATTTACTACCAACCTAGCATGCATTGTTACGTTGGAACAACCGTTGCTCATTGACTTAGAGAGATCTGAGATTGAAATCTTCGTACCAGTATGAATATGATGCTCACCGCCATGGTCACTCAATCGACATTGATTGAAGTTGTGAAACAATGACAACCTGAAGACCCTTACTTGTGAAAGCTTTATGAAAAGATGGGAACAAATCTAAAGCTTGACTTCAGATTGTAAAATGGAGCCCTAAAGTTCAAAGACTGCTTATGCAACTAGATATACCCAAGATCAAGAGGCGAGTTTTAGAGGAAGCTCACAACACGAAGTTCACTCTGTATCTAGGAGACACAAAAATGTACCAGGATTTGAAGAAAATGTTTTAGTGGCCAGGAATGAAGAGGGAGATAGCCGAGTTCATATCACGATGCCTATAGTGTCTTAAGTCAAAGCAAAACATCAAAGGTCAGTGGGACTACTACAACCTCTACCAATATCGGAATAGAAGTGGGAACACATCACTATCGATTTTTTTGTTGGGTTACCAAACTCACTATGGGTATGTAATGCTATTTGGGTTATCATAGATTGCCTCATCAAGTCTGCACATTTTTTACCAGTGAAGACTACCTACTCTTTAGCAAAGTATGCGACTCTTTATATTGGGAAAATTATTTGATTACATGGTGCACTTTATTAAAGGAAATGTAGGTCTCCAATTTGTTGGGCCGAGGTTGGATAAAGGAAGATTTTAGGGCTTGAAATTGTGTAACTGAACACTGACAAGATCAAGAAAATTCGGTAAAGACTCCAGATAGCTCAAAGTAGCCAAAAGATTTATGTGGATGTGTGAAGACGAGATTTAGAATTCAAAAAAGGGTGCCATGTGTTTTTAAAGATATCTCCTTCCATGGGGATAAATCATTTTGGCAAGAAGGGAAAGTTGAGTCCAAAGTACATAGGACCGTTTGAAGTTCTCTAATGAGTTGGATCAGTCGTTTACCTTATTGCTCTTCCACCAAAAATTTCATAAGTTCATGACATCTTTCACGTTTCTATGCTAAGATGATACATCCATGACCCAATGCATGTGATTGATCACTATTAATTGGCTGTGAACGATGATTTGAGCTACGTTGAGAGACCGATCGAGATTGTTGATTGCCGAGACCAAGTTCTTGGGAATAAGGTCATTCCATTGGTGAGAGTTTTGAGGTAGAACCATACATGGGAAGAGTCTACTTGCGAGCGTGAGGATGAGATCTCGGAGCGTTATCTCTATTTGTTTGAACAGTGACTTGTATCAAGTTTGGAGACCAAACTTATTTAAAGGGGGAAGGATGTGACGCCCTGAACCTTCATTTTCTAATTTAATATATTTTTTAAAATTTATATTATTTTATATTGTCCTTAAGGTCAAAGTGACCATTTATAACCTATGTGGTAATGTAAGTTTTTGTGTGAGAACCATGTGATTATTTTCTATGGGTGTCTCCTAATTATGGATATATGTGTACAAACACACACACCACTTGCACAAACCCACTTATGCAGGAGAGAAGAAAAGAAAGAAAGAAAAAGAGCAAGAGAAGAGGAGATCAAGAGGAAGAAATAAGATTGTATAACTCAACCCTAGCTAGAGAAACCATTGTTGAAGCTTGAGAAAGCTTGGAAGAAAGTTCGGAATCCTAGCCTCTTGTATATGTGTATATTTATGTGCTATGTTGTGCTTGGAGACTCTTTTGAGTCCTATTTGATTAGGTTTTGATGATTTGAAAGCACATGTTCGTGGATTTGGAGTTGGGGTTTGAAAACCCCCATTTTTTGTATATTACGATTTGAGATTCAAACCTAGATTTCTTTATTTACTTATTTAAAATGTTTTATTTTGAGTTATTGTGGTCTTCTTGGGTTAATCTTTGGACCCTATAAGTATTGGAAGAGCTTTGGAGAGTTTTGATTGAGTTTGGTTTTGAATTGGTCAAGATTATAGATTTTCGAGTTCTTGAAGTTTGGGTTTTTATTTTACAGCTAGAGTGTCAACATGTTTCATCCAAAGTGTTGACATCTTTGCTTCAGAGAGTTCAGTTTTATTTTTGCTAGCCAAAGTGTCAACACCTATCCTTCAAAGTGTCGACACCTTTGTTCCAGAGAGTTTAGTTTCATTTTTGCCAGCCAAAGTGTCGACACCTTTCCTCCAAAGTGTTGACACTTTTGCTCCAGAGAGTTCAGTTTCATTTTTTGCTAGCCAAAGTGTTGACCCCTTTACTCAAAGTGTTAACACCTCTGTCAGAAGTGTCTACCATTTCATTAGTTATGCTAACCCTTTTCTCCTTTGGTTTTAACACTTTAACACCTCTCCTCTATGAGTTTATTTCTCTTTCTTTGAGTTAAACCATAGAGTCAATGTGTCTGACCTCTTTTATGTGTTCTACATGTAGGAACACCTTTTTAAGCATAATCCACAAGATTAGAAGTAAGTAACAATATGCCATGAGTAAAACTATTGGTTTCCAAATGCTTTCAAGTTCAAAAACATTTTATGCATTATTTTTCACTACTTTCCATGCATCAATGATTATATTCAAGTATAAACATCATACTTTGAAATGCATATGAAGTTTTACTTATGATATGAATTAAAACCCATGGACTAGAATGTTTTAATGAATGAGATGCATGACTTTGAAAGTACTAGTGCCAACTCGAGGTTTTTCGTGGTAATACCTTAAACTAGCAATGATATTGTCCTACGATTGGGATGTGAAATAAGCAATCACCATGTTGTGAGGCGTCTCTTGGCTTTAAGCCACTATGTTATGTGACCTTTAAGTTTGTTAATGCTGAGCTTAGCTCTGATGCTGGGTTGTAGTGTACATATAATTTTGAATAATGATATATGATATGTTTCGATGCCATATGAAAAATTATACTATGTTTGACAAAGAGCAATGTTACAGTGCATCTCACTTTTATAATACTATGATTTAAAATGAAGAAATGTTTCAATATGAAATCTTATATCATAAGTGGTTGCTCTATTGTTTTATACATTAAATATAAATTCTAGTCCATGATAATTTACGCTCATGCATTATTATTATTCACTAAGTGTATAGCTTATATTTTTAAAATGCTTTAAGGTAGCCAAACCGAGTAGGAGCCCCTTTATATGGATGTTTGGTCTAAAGTCCACGGGTCCTTTTCTCATGTAATGTGCTATTTGGGGCTGAACCCAATGATGTTTTATAACCCACTTATAAATGATATATTTGTGGTGGCCTAGAATAGGCCCATATGATATGTTTGATTTTGGGTTTGGTACAACTTTGCCATGTATGACATACATATTATTTAAAGTTTATAAATTTTTATTTCTGCGACTGTGTATTATTTTAAATGATTATGCACAGGTGTTCAACTAGATTATGAGACATGGTCGGTCATCCACCCTAAATCCGTATAGGTCAGGTTACGGGTCATTGTAAGCACCCCATTTTTGCCCGCTCGACAACCTCCAGCCCGACTAGGCTCACTTTCACACATCACATGCATATTTAGACTCTAACCTGACTTCTAAACTCCAATTCAGTCCATCGGTTGCTTTCCGGGCTTGTAGGGCCCACTTGAAACTAAATGACCATTTTGCCCCTTGGCATCCGTGTGCCCTAGAAACCACACCGGCTCTAGGTATCAAATCGATAACCTCTTGGGACATTCTAAGTAATGTTTCCAAACCTCAAATCTTCTTCCGGGACATCCTGAGTCCATCCTGGTAGCTTTTCAGCCCGATTAACCGTTTTGCCCTAATAGCCCAGTCAACCCTTCCAACACATCATGTCATTATTTTTCAAGTCTGCTACCCCCGAGACACTGTTGTAGGGGTTCTTATCCTGTTCCGGCCTTTCAGGCTATTCTCAGACCTTCTGGAGTCACTCCTAGTGAAGTCAGGCTAAAAATTACATAGCAGTCACTAGTACAGGCACCCAAATATTTTGAAGATACGTTGCTTGCTAACCTTAAACATTTCCTAATTCGCTGGTGCCACTCCTAGTGGCGCCAATGGAATTTTTGGCCTAGCGCCACTGCAACAAGTGCCAATGCAATCCTCTGTCTATAAATACAGAGCCTCCTCCAACGTGAAAAAGGTCCGCAAACCCAGTCTAAAAACCCTACTCTTTGACATACAGAGCTCATAGCCTCCCTAAACCCTAATTTTCTTTACATTTTCCAAACCCTAGCCGCCATACACGAACCCTAGCCTCCTATACACTCATACACACTCTCATACACTCATACACTAGCCTCAAAGCCTTTATTGAAGACTTGAAGTGCTGCAACTTCGAAGCTCCCGAAGATTGAAGACAAGTTCTTGAAAACTGAAGCGAAGTAAGGACCGAAGCAAGAAAAACAAAGCGCGCAAAGCAAAGCAAAATAAAGAAGATACAAGGTAGGCTCTCTATTTAAGTTTACACATCTTTCCCCTCTCTCTTCTCCCTCCGAACCCATTTGGGTTTTCTCCTATTTTAATCCCCCATCTTCTTCCCCCCCTTTCTTGTATGCTTGAAACAAGGGACTTCTCTATCCATGTGTATGATTAGGCTATTGGAGGTCACCGTGTTGGGGGCTTTCTTTTAGTCTAACCGGAGACCATGTGGGTTCGGCCCCCTTGATTATGTGGTGAAGCCTTAACCTTGTATATTCACGACCACAACTTGCATTGTGCATATCATGATCTTGCATTCCTCCAAAGTTTGTTTTAAACTTGTTTGCAAAAGCTTGCATCAAAATTGTTTTCAAAACTTGCATTAAATCTTCTTATTCAAAACTTGTTTTCAAAATCACAATCCTAAGGTGATTCTAGCCTTCCCATGGCTAGGGTTGTTTTAGGAAAGTGTTATATTTAAAGTGGCCAATATGGTTCATATTTTCAAATCTTGTTGTTTTCAAAACCACTATTCTAAAAGTAGTTCTAACCTTTGTCGCGCCTAGATTTTTTGCACTCGAGGAATACTCACCCAAGCTGGAAAAATGTTGTACTCTCTCGTTAGAACTCACCCTCCTAGAAGAATGAGTGCGACTAGGTTTGAATTGAAAATTGATTTGAGTAAAGGGCTTTTGAAAAAGATTCGGAGTCGCCATCTAACTTGATTAAGGTGAGTTAGGTCACCTAAAAACTAAGAGTAATCCGAAGACTACACTTAGGGTTTTGGAAAATGATTTGAAAAATATCTCCTCAAGAGAGGGTTTTTTAGGAAAACAGGTTGTTTGGCAACCTTTGGAAAACATTTAGCCCTTTTTAGAAAAATAACTCCTTTTTGGTCTTTCGAAAACAGTGATTTTAGGTTCGGAGGTTGGTTACGTGTAGGGAAGACGCACTAAGCCATCACCCTACCCCGCCCTTTCGGTACCTACATGTCAATCTACCCTAGATTCACCTATGAGAGTCTTGAATTAACAAATGGTCGATCCTATTCACTTTAGAAAAACAATGTTTGAAAAATATGATGCATGATATACAAGTGCAAGATGAGAGAATTGGAAAATAGAAATTGATTTGAAAAGAAATTGATTTGATTTGAAAATAGATTTGAAGAAATAGAATTGAAATTGAAAAGTTTGAAAATTGAAAGTAGAAATTTGAAAATAGAAATTTCGAAATTGGAATTTTGAAAATTGATTGGAATTTGAGATTTGAAAAGACTTTGAAAACCACACCCATGAGGGTGGAATTGAAAGTTTGAAAGGTATTGTGACCGCAACTATGGAGGTTGCCTACGTATCCCTTTTGGGGAATCAGGTCAGTCGTAGTTCGGACTGAAGTCCGACTGAAAAGAGATTGATTTGAAGAGAGAGATAGGATTGAAAGAAAGAGATTGAATTGAAAATTGGATTTGATTTGAGATTAGAAAAGGAGATTGAAAATTGAAATTGAGAGGATTGGACTTTGATTTGAAAAGATGGATTTTGGAAAGACTTGGTTTCGGAGAGATGGAGGTTTAGGAAACCTAGACTTAGGAAAGGTAGGAGACCTAGGAAAGACTTGAAAGTTTAAGAAAGATTGGATTTAGGAAAGGTTTGAATTAGGAAAGGTCCGATTTAGGAAAGTTTCATTTTTGGAAAGTTTTAAATTAAGAAAGTTTTGAAATTAGGAAAGTTTAACTTAGGAAAGTTTTGGATTAAGAAAGTTTCGAATTATGAAAGGTTTTAGGTTTAGGAAAGTTTTCACTTTAGGAAAGTTTTGAAATTTGAAAAAGGAAAGTTTTGAAAACTGGAAAGTTTCATTTTAAGAAGTTTTAGATTTAGAAAGTCTTAACTTAAGAAAATTTTGAATTTAGAAAGCTTAGAATTTTAGAAAGATTTGACATTTAGAAAGTTTAAGATTTTGAAAATTTTAGAGTTTTTTAGAAAATCTTAAGATTAGGAAAGGTTTGAGGTTAGGAAAAGTTTAAAAACTTAGATTTGGAAAGTTGAGATTTGGAAAGGGATAAAATTAGGAAAGGGTTGAATTAGGAAAGATTTGAAAGTTGAGTTTTAAAATTTAGGAAAGATTTCTATGTTCAAGTTTTGGAAACTTAAGATTTAGGAAATGAGAAGCTTAGGAAGGATTCGAATTAGGAAAGATTTGGATTTTGAAATTTAAGGAAAGATTTAAAGTTTAGGTTTAGAAAACTTATGGTTTAGGAAGGAATTGAATTAAGAAATGTTTGGATTTGGAAGGAATTGGATTTGGCTCCTAAAAGAAAAGATTTGATTTTGTTTCCAAAAACGGAGGATTGGATTTGGTTTCCTAAATAGGGAGATTTGATTTGGCAAGGATTTGGAAAGGGAGATTCTAGAAATCCTAGATTTGAAGGTGTAGAATTTTAACGTAGAAAAGAGGTTTTGGAAACATGTATAGCTTTGATGTAGAAAACAAGAGGTTTTGGAAACCTAGGTTTGGGGCAAAGTTTGAAACCATGTTTTTTAGGAAGAAAATTAGGGTTTCCTAATGGGGGTTCTAAGGAAAGAGTTTTTAGAAAATGCATTTTTGGAAACGAAGGTTTTCTAGAAGGGGAATCCTAGGGAGGAGTTTTTGGAAAGTGAATTTGAAGAGGGAGTTTTTGGAAAAAGATTTTAAAGAGAAGGAGTTTTGAAAAGTGTGTTTTTAGAAACGTAGATTTTAGAAGGAAAATCCTAGAGAGGAAATTTCTAGAAGGAAGATTTTGGAAAGAGAGCTTTTTAGAAAGGTTTTTGGAGAGAGTTTTTAGGAAGGTGAATCTAGGGAGTGTTTTTAGAAAGAGATTTTAAAGAGAAGGAGTTTTGGAAAGGAGTTGAAAAAGGGGGTTTTGAAAAATAGATTTTGGAGGAGAGTTTTTGAAAACAATTTTGGGGAGGAGAGTTTTAGGAAAGTATGTTGAAAAAGAGATTTTTAGGAAGAAAGACTTTTCGAAAAGAGAGTTTTTAGAAAGTATGAAAACGTCTCACTTTCCTAAAGCGATTGTAGCCATAAGAGGGCTAGAACCACTTTAAGAAAGTGGTTTTGAAAACAAGAAGATTTGTAAATATGGGCCATATCGGTCCCTTTAAATGTAACACTTTCCTAAAGCGACCCTAGCCATGGAAAAGCTAGAATCACCCTAGGATTGTGATTTTGAAAACAAATTTTGAAAAAGGAGATTTTGATGGGGGGGGGGGGGGGGGGGGGGGGGGGGGGGGGGGGGGGGGGGGGGGGGGGGGGGGGGGGGGGGGGGGGGGGGGGGGGGGGGGGTGGGGGGGGGGGGGGGGGGGGGGGGGGGGGGGGGGGGGGGGGGGGGGGGGGGGGGGGGGGGGGGGGGGGGGGGGGGGGGGGGGGGGGGGGGGGGGGGGGGGGGGGGGGGGGGGGGGGGTATGAGTGTATAGGGGAGTGTATGAGTGTATAGGAGGCTAGGGTTTGTGTATAGTGGCTAGGGTTTGAGAAAACCTAGGGAGGCTAGGGTTTTGGAGGTGCTCGAGCTCTGTATATCAAAATATAGGATTCTTAGGTTAAGTTTGCAGCCCCCTTTCACGTTGAATGAGGCTCTGTATTTATAGAAGGAGGATAAACCTGGCGCCTGTTGTAGTGGCGTCAGGCCAAATTCTACACTGGCGCCACTAGTAGTGGTGCCAGGCCATTTTTTGGCTTGGTGCCACTACTAGTGGCGTCAGCCAATTAGGAAAGATTTAAGGTCGGCAAGAAACGTATCTTTGACTAGATTTGGGCGTCTGTACTTGTAACTACCATGTAAACTTTAGCCTGGCTTCACTAGGAGTGACTCCGAAAAGTCCGGGAATGATTTGGAGGAGCCAGGAATGACCCGGGGGGCTGGAAAGGAGCAGGAACACTTAAAATAGTGTCCTGGAGATATTTGACTTGAAAAATGAAGATAGGATGTGTCGGAAAGGTCGACCGAGCCTTTAGGGGCAAAACGGTCAATCGGACTAAGAAACTGCCGGGGTAAACTCGAATTGTCCCGGAAAAAGACTTGGGATATGGAAACATTATTTAGAATGTTCCCAGAGTTGCCGGTTTGATTCCCAGAGCCGGCGTGGTCAGAAAAGGAGACCGGCCCACTAGGGGCAAAACGGTCATTTTGTGCCGAGTTTGCCGAAACTGACTCGGAATGGTCCGGAAAGGTAAAGGAAGGTTGAGAATACTATAAAAAGTATTCTCGGGACATTACCGGTTTGATACTCAAAGCTAGTATGGTCGACGAAGGAGATCGGCCCTCTAGGGGCAAAACGGTCATTTTGTTCCGAGTTGGCCGGAACTGAATCGGAATGGTCCGAAAAGGTAAAGGAAGGTTGAGAATACTATAAAAAGTATTCTCGGGACATTACCGGTTTGATACTCAAAGCCGGTATGGTCGAAGAAGGAGACCGGCCCTCTAGGGGCAAAACGGTCATTTTGTACCGAGTTGGCCGGAACTGACTCGGAATGGTCCGGAAAGGTAAATGAAGGTTGAGAATACTATAAAAAGTATTCTCAGGAGGTTACCAGTTTGATACCCAGAGCCGGTGTGGTTCCCGGGGCATTCGGATGCTTAGGGGCAAAATGGTCATCTTGACCGAAAAGTCTCGGAAAAGGTCCTAAGGGTAGTCTGGTCATTTTTCACTAAAGTGAGATAGCAGACACTAGTGTTGACCTAGGTTTTGAGTGTTTCCGCCACCCTCACGGTGTGAGTATTTCCGCTACTCTAACGGTTTTGTGAGTATTTTCGCTACTCGGACGGGGTTGAGTATTTCCGCTACTCGGACGGTTCTGTGAGTATTTCCGCTACTCAGATGGGGTTGAGTATTTCCGCTACTCTAACGGTTCTGTGAGTATTTCCGCTACTCTAACGGTTCTGTGAGTAGTTTTGCTACTCGGACCGTCTCGAGGAATAAACTGTCTCGAGAGTGGGACTGGAAGGGGTCTTACCGTCTCTGAAGAGACGTGCCTGGATTGGAGCCGTCTCGAGGAATAAACTGTCTTAAGAGTGGGATTGGAAAGGGGTCTTACCGTCTCCGAGGAGACGTGCCTGGATTTTGAGTGTTTCCGCCACTCTAACAGTTTTGTGAGTACTTCCGCTACTCTAACGGTTTTGTGAGTATTTCCGCTACTCTAACGGCTTTGTGAGTATTTCCGCTACTCTAACGGTTTTGTGAGTAGTTTTGCTACTCGGACCGTCTCGAGGAATAAACTGTCTCGAGAGAGGGATTGGAATTGGAATAAGAAAGGACAACGCCCCTAAGGGCATTTTGGTCATTTTGCCTCTATTTGGACCTGACAAGCCTGCGAAGCGATGGAAAGACGGAATTTGGACCTAGAGGATTGGTTTCGATTGGAATATGTCCACAATGACTTGAAAACAAATCTGGACGGAGTGTAGACTGCCGAGCGGTCAAAAATGGGGTGCTTACAACCTTCTTATGGTTAGTGTCGCTTTAGGAAAGTGAGATATTTTTATGAACATTCCAAAAACTCTCTTTTCAAATCTCTCTTTCTAAAAATCTCTTTTTGAGAACTCTTTCCAAATTCCCTTCCAAAATTGCATCCTAAAAACTCTCTTCAAAAGATCTATTTTCTAAAAATCCTCTTCAAACTCCTTTTCAAAAAGTTCTCCTCAAAATTCCCTTTCTAAAAATGTTCCTTCCTAAAAACTCTTTCCAACAATCTCTTTTCAAAATCTCTTTCCTAAAAATTCTTTCCTAAAAGCTTCTTCCAAAATCTTCTTTCTAAAACTCCTCTCAAGTTCACTTTCCAAAAACTTCTTTTTAAGATCTCCTTTCAAAACTTTTCTTTCCAAAAGCTCTCTCAAAGTTTTAGTTTCCAAAATCCCTTCTTAAAAACTCTTTTCAAATCCCTTTCTAAAAAACTCCTCTCTAGGATTTCTTTTCAAAAATCTCCCTTTCTAAAAACTCACTTTCCAAGAATCTCTTTTCTTAGAGTCTAAGTTGAGCCCTAAAGCCAACAATTAGGAAACCCTAATTTTCTTCCCGAAAACATGATTTTCAATCTTGCCTTAAAACCTAGGTTTCCAAAATCTCCCCCTTTTACATTAAAATCAAAAGTTTTCAAAAACCTCTTTTCTACGTCAAAACCATAGTCTTCAAAATCTAGGGTTGCTAAAAACTTTCCCTTCCAAATCCAATCTTCCCTTTAGGAAACCAAATCCAATCTCTCATTTAGGAAACTAGATCCTATCCTCCGTTTTTGGAAACAAAATCAAAAAACCTTTTTTAGAAACAAAATCCAATCCCTTGATTTAGGAAATAGGAATCTCAATCCTTCCTAGTCTAAACCTTTCCTAATCCACTTCTTCCTAATCTCATACTTTCCTAAACCTTAAGTTTCCAAAACTTAAACATTTAAATCTTTCTTTAAACTTTTAGCTTCCAAATATTTCCTAATCCCAACCTTTCCTAATTCCACACCTTTCCAAATTTGAACTTTCCAAATCTAAGTTTTCAAATCTTTCTTAAATTCAAACCTTTCCTAATTTCAAGATTTTCTAAAACTCAAACTTTGAATCTTTCTAAAATTCTAAACTTTTCTAAACTTCAAATATTTCCAAATCTAAAACTTTCTAAACTCAAAACTTTCTTACTTTCAAAACTTTCCTATTTCAAAACATTCCAAATTCAAAGCTTTCCAATTTCAACACTTTCTTAAAATGAAACTTTCTTATTTCGAAAATTTTTCTAAAACGAAACTTTCCTATTATGAAACTTTCTTAAAACCAAACTTTCCTAATTCGAACCTTTCCTAAATCCAATCTTTCCCTATTCTTCCAAGTTCAACAGTCAAGTCAAATCTTTCTTGAGTCTCAAGTCTTTTCTAGATCCTATCATTCCTAAGTCTAGGTTTTCTAAATCTCAATCTTTCCAAAACAAGTCCAAATCTTTCTTCTAAGTTCTATATTTCCAAATCAAAGTCCAATCTTTCTAATTCCAATTTTCAATCTTCTATTCTAAATTCAAATCAAAATCCAAATTCCAATTCAATTTCTTCTTTCGTATCAAACCTTTTATTTTCTATTAGACTCTTGTCTGAACTACGACTGACCTGATTCCTCCAAAGGGATACATAGGCAACCCTCATGGGTGCGGTCACAACCTTTTTCAAATCTCCAATTGCATAACTTCTTTCCAATTTCCAATTTCCAATTCTATGTTCAATTTCCAACTTCTAATTCTAAAAATCTATTTTCAATCCTCAATTTCAATCTCTAAACTTTCTTTCCAATTTCAAACTTCAATTCTTCTTTTCCAAATCTATTTCCAAATCAAATCTTTCTATTGCACTTGCATATCATGCATCATATTAAATTTCTTTTCAAAATTTTTTTCTAAAGTGGATAGTTTGGACATTTGTTAATCGAAGGCTTTATTAGGTGAATCTAGGGTGAATAGACATGTAGGTACCACAAGGGTGGGGTAGGGTGATGGCTTAGTGCGTCTTCCCTACACGTAACCAACCTTCGAACTGAGATCCCTGTTTTCGTAAGACCAAAATAGAGTTATTTTCAAAAAAAGGCTTAAATATTTTCTAAAGGTTTCCAAACAACTTGTTTTCTTAAAAACCCTCTCTTGAGCAAGTATTTTCAAAATCGTTTTCAAAAACCCTAAGTGTAGTCTTCGGATTGTGCTTAGTTTTTAGGTGACCTAACTCACCTTAACCAAGTTGGGTGGTGACTCTAAATGTTTTCCAAAAGCCCCTTATTCAAATCAATTTTCAATTCAAACCTATTCGCACTCATTCTTCTAGGAGGATGAGTTCTAACAAGAGAGTACAGTATTTTTTCCGCTTGTGTGTGTGTTCCTTGAGTGCGAAAAATCTGAGTACAATAGTCATGACAAGCGCGACGGTGACAGCGACGGTGACAACTTGGTGTTAAGGAAAGAAAATATATAGGTTGTTCAGGTTGAATACATTCTCTCAACATCTCACGTTCTTGTAGCAAAATTTTCTCATTTGATATGTAGAGCATCCTTTTTTATTTCTTTACCGTTCTCGTTGTGCATGTTTGGCCAATGTAGCTTTATCATAAAATTATCATTGAGTGTTTAGAATATGAATATTATATCATTGGGCATGTAAAATGCAAATATTTTATTGTTTAAATTTATATGTTTTTCTTCTTTTTTTTCCTTTTCTTCCTTTTCTTTTGTTTTTGTTATTTTGTTTCATGTAGATATTTATTTTCCTTTTCTTCATTTCAATGACATTAAGGCCCTTCTCACTATGAGTTTGAACGTGAATGATATTGTTCACATTACCTCACAAATCACATTAAAGTCTAGCTCATCAAGAATCACATTAAAATCTAGCTCATCAAGAATCACATGAACAGGAGTGATATTTTTAGGATTACCTCATGAATCATTATCATACATCAGCAGCGGTGAACAGTCCACTTCGCTGTAATTTTTCTCCGACCACTAGAGATAACTGCTAGTGAGGTTGGTTCCAAATGAAAGGTTTTCAAGTCTAGTTTCCAATGTCGCTGACCTTGCATCATTTGGAGTTAAAATAAGAAAGTTATGGCCGTTGAAAGACAGTTGGGTCGTAAGGGCAGCGAGCCCAAGCTCATTGGAGAAGAAAGGTGGGGGACCACCACGACCCCTCTCAGGTGGTGGCATGTGGGTCACCCTCTGAACCCCAAGTTTTTTGTAAAATTCACATTTTAATATAATAAACATTTTAAAATTGGTTTGGTACTTTTTTGACGCCGAAAAGTATTTTTTCTGAGTTTACTAGTGTTTTATCAGAGAAAAATCATTACAAATAATTTATGATGAATTAAAAATATTTAAAAATAATCTAGAGAAATGGGGTATTCCCATCATCCAAATCAAATTTAAAATTTCTCAACTTTTAGGGGCAAAACAATTATTTTGACACTGTCACCTAAAAAAGGGCAAACTTGATTTTATTTTTACAAAACTTGACATTGAAATTTTAAAATAATTATAAACACCTTAAATTTATAAATAAATATAGTTTTAGTAACTTGTGCTAGAAATGGATAGAATTTACAGCTTAGGATGACATAAAAGTTGCTCGGGATACACTAGAGCAACTATAGGGCTAAGTTGGTCAACACTAAGCATTATGGGACCTAGAACACACTATGAAGAGATCTTACATTCATATACGCTAACTTCGACCTAAATAATAATACAACCGATGATGTGTTTACAACTCACACGTAAAACGAGACAATAACACATAACAACTAAATTGAACAGAATTTCAAGTAGGGGATTCATACCCTTTATTATGATGATAGTACAACTATTGAAAAATTATTTTAATTTTATAAAGTTCAATAATGTTGCTTTATAATTTTATTTTATATCTCGTCATTATTATTGTAGATTTGCATAAATCGAGATAACGATAATGATTTTCAATTGTCATAAATCCTGAATCAATTGCATAATATTTAAAAGAGATGGCTGTATGGTAAAGTATTATAAGGTGGTACTCCTGACGTGGAGGAGAGGAGTTATATTTGTTGACTCCATGCATTGATTTTGATGATAACAAAACATTGTATTAGTGATCTAATAATCTAATAATTTTACTTAGTGTGCAAATCATATTATACATTAATCTCTCTTAGAATCATGACTTAAAGATTCATATATTGAAGACATTGAAGATCTTGTATATTGAGAATCTTATCAAGCATTGTTTAAGGTTGTTGAGCATGATAGTAGATTGATAAAGAATTTCTTAGTATGACCATGTTCACAATCTCATCTTGAAGCAATTGAAGTAACTCAAAGATGATGAAGGTCTATTAAAGATCTACAATAAGACATAGAAGCTCAATTTGAACATTTTGAAGATATCTTGCAAGAATGAAAGATCAGTTGAAGAAGAAATTACAAGTCTTGGAAGTTCTTTTGAACATTTTAATGAAATCTTGAAAGAACGGAAGAAGCTTTGTTGATTCAAGAAGCAAAATAATTTGATTTCGTCTCGAAGATATTGAAGGTATTCTTGAAGATCAACATGCATTAAAGAAGTCATTTCAAGCCTTAGGAGTCTTGTTTAGATGATTCTTGAAGGGCTTGAAGACTTTGAAGAAGTATTGCAAAAATTAAAGTCTTTAAGCAAAAAGAGTCGACACGTGGATCTGAGGAGTTGACACGTTGAGACAGTAGCTTGAACCTAGGTTTGCCCAGAAAAAGGGTTGACCCCTTCAAAAAAAGAGTCGATACATTGGTCCAAAGAGCAAGTCTTGAAGAAGGTCTAAAAAGGGTCGACACATTGTTCTTCAGGTGTTGACACATTTTGGATAGTGCCTTGGTAATTTCTGCTAAAATACAAAAAGGGTTGACACATTAAGAAAAAAGAGTCGACACATTCAGTTTAGGAGTTGACACATGAAGACATTGGTGTGAACCTGAGATTACAAAAGTTAAAGGAGTCAACATTTTCAGCAATAGGAGTCTACACATGTGTCTAGATTGCTTAACTTTGGAAATGTCCTTAAAAAGAGTCGACACCTTCTACTACAGGAGTTGACACATGTGTCTAGATTACATGAATTTGAAAAATGTCCTTAAAGGAGTCGACACATGAGCCTACAGAAGTCGACACATTGGGACAATGCCTTAGTGATAACTAAAAGGAGTCAACACTTCATTTATCAATAGTCTACACATGGAGGTAGATTGCTTAAGAAGCTGTGTTCAGAACAAGAAGAAGTCGACACATCTAGCTGAAAAGTCGACCTATGCCACTGTAACGTTTATATTTTTGAATGTTCTGAAGGTTTGATTTCTCATTTAATGCTTCCTTAACTACCACCAACAGCTAGAATTGATGCAAGGCTATAAATACAAGATCCCCACAGTATCTATACATAAGAATTAAATATCATAAGTGCTGAATCAAAGATTAAAGCTGAGATTTTTTGAGTCCTAACTGCTACATCCATTTTGTTGAGTGATTGGGTTGATTGCTAAACCTACACTTGATTATTTGCTCTTTGAGAGAGTTACCCATTATATTAACTTCATCTATTTCACTTGGGTCGGTTTGTAAACCTGTGAGTTTGAGTGTTATTGTCAAAAACACTTGCAAATTTGAGTGAAACTTGGAGAAAATTACTTGGAAGGTTTGAGAGCTTAGGAAGAGCTCTTTTAAAAAGTGAGATGGGCACTTGGGCAACTAGCTATGTAAAAGAGTTTTCACATAGTGAAAGACTTTCAAGGGGATCTTGGGGGGGGGGGGGGGGGACATAAATCACACATTATGACCGAACCTCGGTAAATCTAGTATTCTTCATTGTGCTCTATTTTTCTTTCTTGCTAATATCACTTGCTTGTATTGCATCTTATTATTTGCTTGCTTAGTTTGTAGTTTGATTAGCCACTATTACATTGTTTAATTAGTTTTTAATTGCATTATTTGTGATTTATTTTAAAAAACTCAATTCACCCCCTCTAGGGTTGCCTATTTGGGCAAACAATTGGTATCCAAGCTTGTACTTTACATCTATAGGCTTAAAATCCTTAGAGTTAATACATGACAATCATATTTGGAAGCTCTCTAGGTGAGGGTCAATCCACCAATAGACCTCCCATGTTTAATGGGATAAACTACAATTATTGGAAGAATAGAATGAGGATTTATATCCAATCTATTGACTATGAGTTATGGAGGATCATTGTCAATGGTCCTAAGACTCTCACCAAGACTATTGAAAGGGTAGTCATCCTTAAACCTCAAAGTGAGTGGGATGAGGATGACTTGAAGCTTTTGCAATCTAATGCTAAAGTTATGAACATCTTATATTGTACATTAGACCCAAATGAATTCAATAGGATCTCTACTTATGAATCTGCCAAAGAGATTTGGGATAGACTTGAAGTAATTCATGAAGGGACCAATTAGGTCAAAGAGTCCAAGATTAATATCCTTGTGCATAATTATGAAATATTTAGAATATTATCTAGAGAATCCATTACTGAAATGTTGACACAATTTAATGATATCATTAATGGATTAAAATCTCTTGAAAAAGTGTATACTAATACTGAGTAGGTGAGAAAGATTCTTAAAACTTTGTTAAATGACTGAGAAACTAAGGTGACTGCTATACAAGAAATAAAGGATCTCAACACTTTGCCACTTGAAGAGTTACTTGGATCCCTTATGACTTATGAACTAACCCAACAACAAAATATGCAAGAAGAAGTTGAGAAAAAGAAGAGGATAATTACCTTCAAATCCTCAACCTTAGAAAATAATCAAGATAGTAATGAGGAGAAGGACGAAGAACTTGCCGAGCTCATAAGAAAATTTAAGAGGTTCATGAAAAGGAAGTGGAAACAGAAACGAAATCAGATGCTAAAGAAGACTCCAGCTCTAATGAAGAAGCTGAACATCAAGAGGTTGCAAAACCTACGTCTCATGTGTAAACACTCCATTTTTTCCCACTCGGCAATCTCCAGCCTGACTGAACTTCCTTTTAAAACCCCACAAGAATATCCAAGCCTTAACCAACCTTCAGACCTATGTGTAATCAAGTCAACCGCTTCTCGGGCCTTACGAACCCAACAGAAGCCCAATAACCAAAATAGCCTCGGGCATTGTCCAATCTGGTCCAATCCGGCACATCTTCCTTAAAATGGTAAGCCTATTCAATTTAAATTCAATCTAGTCTACCAATCACCTCCTGGGCCCATTAGGCCTAATCGAGGCCTAATCACCCTTGTGGGCCCTCACTCTAGGCACGCCTTTGAGAAAGTTCAAAATCCCTCAAAATGGTAAGTCCACATTTCTAAAATATTCGTAGACAGTTAGGGTTACTCAATACGCCATCTAGACCAATTCCGGTCCCATTCCGATGAACTTCGGTCAAAATGACCATTTTATCCCTAAACACTCTAGCACATTACACATCTCACTAAACAGTGAAAACATCTTCCAAGACCATCCCCAAACAGTTTAGCATGCTTAATATGCCACTTCAATCCGTCCTAACCCTTTTCGACTAATTTAGATCAAAATGACCGTTTTACTCCTGGTGGCCCGAGCGTACCCTAAAATCACACCAGCTCTGGGTATCGAATGGTAGATCTCATCATACACCCCTGTTTAACCCAAGGTAAGCCATGTGAATACAAACGCTTCCAACTCAACGAAAGTTCCCTGTAGAGGGTTGTCTTTTCTCTCGATTCCCTGGTTAAAATGCACCGTCAAATGACATGAGAAATGTGTAAATTAGGGAATTCTCAAAAGTCTAACAATAAATCTTTCCAACGATATGGATTGATTGCATAGATTGCTTCCCGGAGCCCCGGATTGCATGGCTCAGAAA
>CM065385.1:5847500-5852500 GCA_033060915.1 Euryodendron excelsum | reverse complement strand
TCTTTCCAAATCTCTCCTTCTGAAAATCTCTTTTCCAACATACTTTGTAAAAAATCTCTCTAATCTCCTTTTCAAAATTCTTTTCTAAAAACTCCCTTCAAAAATTTATTTTTCAAAACTCTTTTCAAAATCCCTTTCCAAAAACTTTCTTTTCAAAATTTTCTTTCAAAAAAATCCTTTTTAAAATCTCCTTCCAAAGCTTCTCTTTCCAAAAATTCTCTCAAAGTTTTACTTTTCAAAATCCCTTTCGAAAAACTCTTTTTTCAAGTTCACTTTCTAAAAACTCCTCTCTAGGATTTCCTTCCAAAAATCTTCCTTTTCAAAAATTCTTCTTTCCCAAAATCTCTTTTCTTGAAGCCCAAGTCAAACCCTAGAGCTAACGATTAGAAAACCCTAATTTTCCTTCCCAAAAACATGATTTTTCAATCCTGCCTTAACACCTAGGTTTCCAAAATCTCCTTCCTTACATTTAAGTCATACGTTTCTAAAACCTACTTTCTACATCAAAACTATAGACTTCCAAATCTAGGGTTTCTAAAACTTCATCTTTCTAAATCCATATCAAATCCAATCTTCCCTTTAGGAAACCAAATCCAATCTCCCATTTAGGAAACTAGATCCTATCCTCTGTTTTTGGAAACAAAATCTAAATCTTTCGTAATCCCAATCCTTCCTAATCCCATACCTTCCTAAACCCTAAGTTTTCAAATCCTAAACTTTCAAATCTTTCCTTAAACTTTAAGCTTCTTAATCTTCCTAATCCCAACCTTTCCTAATTCCATACTTTTTCAAATTTCAACTTTCCAAATCTAAATTTTCAAATCTTTCTTAAACTCAAACCTTTCCTTAATTTCAAATATTTCTAAAACTCAAACTTTGAATCTTTATAAAATTCTAAACTTTCTAAATTTCGAATCTTTCTAAATTTCAAAACTTTCTTAAGTCAAAACTTTCTAAATTCGAAACTTTCCAATTTCAAAACTTTTCAATTTTAATTCTTTCCTAATTTGAAACTTCCCTAAAATGAAACCTTTCCTATTTCAAAACATTTCTTATTTCAAAACCTTTCTTAAAAGGAAACTTTCCTAAAATGGAACTTCCTATTTTAAACCTTTCCTAATTTAAACCTTTCTTAAATCTCCATCTTTCCAAGTCAAGTCCAATCTTTCTTAAACCTCAAGTCTTTCCTAAGTTCTATCTTCCTAAGTCTAAGTTTCCTAAAACCAAGCTTTCCAAAACCAATATTTTCAAATCTTCCGATCAAAGTTCAATTTCCTAATCTTCCAATCCAAATTCCAAATCAAACTTCTTTTTAAATCAAACCTTCTATTTTCTATCAGACTCTTGTCTGAACTACGACTGATCTAATTCCTCGAAAATGATACGTGAGCAACCCTCATGGGTGCTGTCACAACCTTTTTCAAATCTCTAATTCCATAACTCTTGTTAAACTCCCAATTCTAAAAATTTATTTTCAAATCTCTATTTCCAATTTCTAAAACTTTCTAATTTCAAATCAAGTCTTTTCAAATTCATTTCTAAAATCAAATCAAGTTCTTTTAAATCCATTTTCAAAATCAAGTTTTAATTCTTGCATTTGCATATCATGCATCATGTCAATTTCTTTATAAAAATTATTTTCTAAAGTGGATAGAATTGGACATTTGTTAATCGAAGGCTTTATCAGGTGAATCTAGGGTGAATAGACATGTAGGTATCGCAAGGGCGGGGTAGGGTGATGGCTTAGTGCGTTTTCCCTACACGTAACCAACCTCCGAACTTAGGATCACTGTTTTTGAAAGACCAAAATGGGGTTATTTTCAAAAAGGGCTTAAATATTTTTCAAAAGTTGCCAAACAACTTGTTTTCTTAAAAACCCTCTCTTGAGGAAGTATTTTCAAAATCATTTTCAAAAACCCTAAGTGTAGTCTTCGGATTGTGCTTAGTTTTTAGGTAACCTAACTCACTTTAATCAAGTTAGGTGGCGACTCCAAATGTTTTCCAAAAGCCCTTTATTCAAATCAATTTTCAATTCAAACCTAGTTGCATTTGTCCTTCTAGGAGGATGAGTTATAATGAGAGAGTACAAAATTTTTCTCGCTTGTGTGTGTATTCCTCGAGTGCGAAAAATCTGGACCCGACAATCATCATTTTGTAAAAATTCTCACTATCTCCATTTCTATGTCTTCTTAAAATTTCATATCCAAATGTTTTCTTAAAAATGGTTCTAAGAGTTGGTTCCTTGAAGTTTAGATCCGTGTTCACATCTTAGAAAATCCCCTTTTAAGCCCCTTGACCTCATTTTGCCCTTGTATTTCTTTGCATTTCATAAGACATAAATTTGGTTTTCTAACCCTTGTCTTCTATATTGATTTTTGTAGAATTCACTCTCTTGAACCTTGTGGTTGAAATAGTCCCTTGGAACCCTCTCTTGAGTGGTTTTCCCATTATCTTGACCATATGAACCCTAGTTCATTAGAATTGGCTTCTACACCCCAAAAAATAGTTTCCAAAACAACCCCCTTCAAAAAGGATTCTAAAAATTTCACTCTCTTTAATATGTATAAAAATGATTTTCCTAAATCATTATTTTCATCTTTATTTTTAGAAGTTTTGCTCTCTTGAATATTGTGGTTAGAATCCCATAGAGTTTTCTTTGGAGTGATTTCCTTCAAATCATCCATATGAACCCTTATTCTTTAAAGTGGTCTTCAACCTCTTAAAAGTGGTTTTCCAAAACCTCCTTTCCAAAACCAATTTTCAAAGGATCATTCCTTTTAATTTTTAAGTCTTCAAAACTATCTATTCAATGTTGATTTTCACAAATTTTGCTCTCTTGAGTTAGTGGGTGAAATGGTTCTAAGGCAACTCTCTCTTGAGTAGTTTCCAAATATTAACCATAGGATCCCAACACTCACTTAAGTGGTTTTCATAAAATGGTTTTTAAAACCCATTTTCAAATTTAATGCTTAAAACCACCTTTTTAAAACCACTAGGTTAACACCCTAGTTTAAAACCATCTTTCCAAAACCACTAGGTCAAAACCCTAGTTCAAAACCATCTTTTAAAACCACCTTTCAACCCTAGGTTAACTTGACCCTAGGTCAACCAAACCCTAGGTTAACCTAATCTTAATTAGTTAACCCTAGGTTAACCTAACCCAAGTTAGTTAACCTTAGGTCACCTTACCCCTAGGTTAACCTAACCTTAGTTGGTTAACCTTAGGTCATCTTAACCCTAAGTCACTTTAACCCTAAGTCAACCCAACCTAGGTTCATAAGCTTCAATGCTCCAACGCAAAGACTCCTTTTCAAATAATTTTTCAACTAAAAAACTATTTTCATAACATACTTTCAAAAACATCCTACTCTCTTGATATTTCCAAAATCAAATCCAAAATCTTTTCAAATACTTCCATACTCTATCTTCAAAAATGCATCCAAGAAGTTCTCTTAAACTTGTCTCAACTAAAATAGCTAGATACTTAACATTTTTCAAAAACTATTTTCAAAATATTTTCAAGAGCTCACAACCCTAAAGTGTCCCTAACCTTTTATGGTTAGGGATTCCAAGGGAGGGTGATACATTAAATACAACTTTCAAGGTTGTCCATATTAGGATTCTAAAACCCTAAGTGTTTTCAAAAGCTCTTTCAAAAGTGATTTTCAAACATCACATTCTTCAAGCAACCCTAATCCTTCCAATGGTTAGGATTGTTAAAGTATAAGTGAGATATTCAAGAAGGGTTCAATAACCCTAAAGTTTTAAAAACCAAAGGCAGTCTCTAGCCCCTTTTTCAAATATGTTTTTAAAACCCATAGACCTAAAGGAGTTTAGTTCTTCAATGACTAACCTCATAAGGGTGATGAAACATGAAACATGCCTTTCATACGGTATTCAAAAATAACTTTCAAAAGCTTTTTCAAAGACAAGTTCATAGAAACATTTCCAACTCAAACTCTACCTCCAAAGTTTTCAAAACAAAACTTTCAAACATTTCAAAACTCTCTTGAGTTAATTCCAAAAAGTTTAAAATCATTTTCAATCCTGATTTCAAAAACACTCCAAACATCCCAAGTTCTATTAAAAAGCATTTCCCAAAACTCTCAAGTTCTCTTTTTTCAAAGACCTTAAAGTGTCTTCAAAACTTTTCAATGGGCTCAATTCGTCTCTTTTCTATCGGGCTCTTACCCAAACTACGAATGATCTGATTCTTGGCAAATGAGATACGTAGGTAACTAAAAATGGTGCCGTCATAACCCTTATTTCAACCCAAGTTTCCTTTTCAAAATTTTCTATCCATTCAAGATTTCTATTTTAAATCCCTTCAAACCTTTCATATTTTTAAACATTTTTTTCAAAACTTGCATCATGCATCATTTATCCAAAAAGTGATGACCAAACCCCATTTTCAAAATTCTGAAGTGGATAATAGTAACCAGTTATTCAAGTGAGTAAATTAAAGGTGATTAGATATATAGGTACTGAAAGGGAAGGGTAGGGTGATGATCTTAGGATATCTTCCCTACACGTAACCAACCCCCGGACCATAGATTTCTATTTCAAAGACCAAAATTGGAGTCTTGTTTTTCAAAAGGGCTTTCAACCCAAGTTTCCTTTTCAAAATTTTCTATCCATTCAAGATTTCTATTTTAAATCCCTTCAAACCTTTCATATTTTTAAACATTTTTTTCAAAACTTGCATCATGCATCATTTATCCAAAAAGTGATGACCAAACCCCATTTTCAAAATTCTGAAGTGGATAATAGTAACCAGTTATTCAAGTGAGTAAATTAAGGGTGATTAGATATATAGGTACTGAAAGGGAAGGGTAGGGTGATGATCTTAGGATATCTTCCCTACACGTAACCAACCCCCGGACCATAGATTTCTATTTCAAAGACCAAAATTGGAGTCTTGTTTTTCAAAAGGGCTTTCAAAAGGTTGTTAAGACCTCTTTTCCAAAAACCTTCTTAAAAGGATGTTTTCAAAATCTCTT